>JAGFNQ010010242.1:0-28825 GCA_024364735.1 Boesenbergia rotunda
TTCTTTTCTAAGCACATTCATGACATTATGTCATGACTAACGATTTCCTTAATAAAGTATGTATGTGACTTAAGTTATCAAGTCTCATTAATTGAATTAGGAACCGGATTTCCTAATTCTAATTTCATACTTTATTAAAGGAATTGTTTTGAGAAACAATTTCCTAAATTGTCATAATCAATTTTGAAAATAATATGTTTAAGACTTTGATTTCTCTAAATCAAATCTTATTAAATTAAGAGACAATTCCCTTAATTCAACGACATATTATTTTCATGAAAATCTCAATTAAGAAAACTCTATAGGAAACCATTTCCTAATTAATTTTGGAGACAACAATATGTAAGAGCATCACCTCTTAAAACATATTTAATTCATGGATTTAATTAATTACAACAAATCGTTTTCTAAGGGTGGCTCCCCGAGGCTCAGATACCCAAAGAAAAATAATTTGTTGTAAATCCAATTGGACGGCTCCCCGAGGCTCAATCCAAATCAAACATGACAATTTCAATTTAAAATTGGGAAATTAAATTACAACAACTAACTTTAAATTGGTCGGCTCCCCGAGGCTCAATCCAAAATAAAGAATTTTGTTGTCAATTTAAAAACCAATTCAAATTTAATTGTCAATTAACCGTCCATGAATTTGTCTAGACTTTCTTAAAAGAAAGTGCCCAAAATTGCGAGATTTCATAAATAGGTTTTCAGAATAATTGTAAGTTTCTGGTACAAAGAAAAACTTACATATTTCCAAAGTTGAAAAATTTCTAAAATAGAAAATTTCCAAGATTGGAAAGTTTCCAAAGATGGGAAGTTTTCACAATTATTATAAAATTTCAGAAACTAAGAAATTTCAAACGTTTGCGAAATTTCATGAGGATTTCCAAACTTTGAAATTCCTAAATCTAAAATTTATTATAATTGGAAAGTTTCCATAATTGAAATTTTTTTCAAAATTTAGATCATGACAAAGTGTTCCGTAAAATAATTTTATGATTATGTCGAACACTAACCGGCTCTGATACCACTGTTGGGACCGGGTGCATGTTGACAAGGATACGAGTTCGTAAAATTTTAAATTTTTACGTGCAGCGGAAGAATTTGCATAAAATAATTTTCTAAATTATTTTAACTTCGTATCTAGCATGCAACCTTATAGTGTTTTGACATAATCATAAAATAAAACTTTGCGGAAAAGTAAACTAATTTACATTATACCTCTCTTAACTCGAAGTAAGGGACGATATCCAACCGTAGCGTCCCTTGGAAGCTTCGCCTCTATTCGCGTCCACGCCGAGTTCTCTTCGGGATGACTTCGCAATGTCACGAGTTTTGTGCCGACGAGAACTACTAGATTCTCTATAGGCACAACAAAGAAGAACAAGAGAAAAATAGGAAACTCACCAAGAAGAAACGGAATCTAAATTCCGGGAAGAGAGGAGTCGCTATCCGCTTCTTCTTCTTCTTGTTTGGTTTCTCCTTCTTATTGAAGCTCACGGCAACTCACAAGGGGAGGAGAGGGTTGCGCCGACCCTAGTTCTTCAAGAGGGCGCCGGCCCTAAAACTCCAAGAGGGCGCCGACCCTAGGTAGGGGAGAAGAGAAAGGAGAAGAGAAAGAGAGGGAGAGAGGGAGCTACTTCTCTTGACAACTCAATTGGAATTAAGGGCTTGCCTTTGGTTCCTTTATATAGTAGCATCTCCCTTGCTAAGTCTCCCTCTTAACGGAATTTTCATAACAAATTTATCCTATAAATTCTCTTATGAATTATTCCGTTTAAACCAAGTTTTATTATAACTAATTCATAATAAAACAAATTCTTCTTCTCTTTAAATAATGGAATAAATTTTATAAGAAATTTATAAACTTTCTTATTATGGAAAAATCAATTCATAATTGATTTTATAAAATTAAAATAAACCAATTCATGGATTATTTTAACTTCCATAAAAAGAATAAATTTCTATAAATTTATTTATATAAATTTCTTTATACAAATTTATTTATCCATAATTTATAAAATAAACCGCGCTTTGATTTATTTTATTTAATTAAACCAAAATTAATTGGTTTCTCCCTTTAATGTGGCTGGCCAAACCAAGGGGGTTTGACACCCTCCTTGGCCGGCCAATCAAGCCCCACCATTCGCGAATTAAACTCATTTAATTCGCCCAATAAGCCTTCAAAAGGCTTAGCCAAATTTAGCTTCCATTGCGCCTCTGATTAACTCAGATTCGACTTATTTCTCTTGATCGGAAAATCCAATTTTCAACTTGTTTTAAATCCCTCGGATTACTCGTAGTGCGTGTGACTAAATAGGCTTTCGATTTATGTTGGCCGTCTATAATCAACTAATTATAGAACGATCATGAGTGACACCTAGTAGTACATCATGATCCCCAATTAATCGAAAGATCAACGGTTTGACCTCAGAAGAAATTATTCTGAAACCCTTCAGCAGCTCTAATGAATCGTGCCCCATTCCCTTCACCATCTTATACCCACTTGGTTCAGGACACGATCTATGAGTGTCAGTCCCCACTAGGCTGACTACATCACACCTAGCACAAGTAGTGTCTTTCTCGTCCTTTGGATTTCTAATTACTCTCATGTATTTAAGAGAATCGCACTCTAAACATGATATACTCTGGCCAGAGATTTTGAGTAACAATCCGACGATAGGCCTGGGTATACATCTCCTCGCAAGGAGTGGTGAATCCTTTGTAGGCTGTTAAAACATCTTCGGGCACTTCGGCTTATACCCAATCATCCTGGGTCCACACCTCCTTGGAGATGCTTGCTTAAAATGTTAAAGTATAAGTCTCCATGACCAAGATGACTTGAACACCGCAAGTCAAAGGAATATCGCACTTAAGCTGCAGTAAGAACTTCATTGACATATCTATATAGATAACCATATGAAGTCTTACAGCTAGTCACTCCAATGAACTAGTTCCCTTAACTAGCATCCATGTTTATCTCCGGACATCCCAATGTCACCAGCCAGTGAGAATCAGCTGATTAGAGAATAACCCATGCTAGTCTCAACAGAATTGATAGTGTCCAGTTTTATCAATTCATCGACTAGGGATAATTTCAATACTTCACAATTGCACATATAGAGATAATCACTAGTTGTGATCCCATCACAAATTCTCTTATGCTGTGAATTGTATTGCGGACATTCAGTAGATGAGTTTAAGATCCCAATCAAATACACAAACATGTATACTCAAATAGTGAATTATCATTTATTAAAATAAATGTTTACAATCATAAGGCGATTGCCTTAGGACACTTCTCTCATATTACTAACAAATTAGAATCTAGATACCCACCCCTTCCATCTCATGTCAAAATTTTGGAAATCCAAGGCCCCAAGGTCAATCAGTAGGTTTCGGTCAAAACTCATTGATGAATATAGTGGACCTCGATCGGACTAATTTCAGGTCCAGTGGTTTCACTTGGCTTTGCGCAGTCAAATTATGGCCTCAATTACTATTTCAACCGCTTACAAGAGTAGTTTCAAAAGATTGAAATCTTTATGTCAATAGTGGAACTGGTATTATAGAAACAACTTCAACTTGGAGTTGTTTCTACAATATCAGCTCCACCTTGAAGTTGTTTTTACAAGACCAGCTCTAAGGGTTATGCCACTTGGCACGCGACTATAGATTCATGTGGGGTGTGTCATAACTAGAGTTGTTGGTCATAATTATAATCTAAACATCCACCCCTTCCATCCCATGCCAATGTTTTCAAAATCCAAGGCCTCTAGGTCAATCAATGGGTTTTGGTCAAAACCTATTGATGGACCTAATGGTCTTTAAATACCAGCTCCAAAATGTTGGTTTGAGAAAACTAGCTCTACTAAGTTTTGTATATATAAGGGTGTACAAAACATAGTGGGAGTTGGTATTTAAAGAACACTAGGTCTATCAATAGATTTTGACTGAAACTCATTGAAAGACCTATAGGCCTTGGATTTTGAAAATTTTGGCATGGGATAGAAGGGGTGGGTGTCTAGATTCTAATTATGACCTCCAACTCTAGTTATGATACCCCCACATAAATCTATGACCACGTTGTTAGTAGAAGACCTAGAGCCAATTATATGATGATTGACTAGGGATTTTTGTATCATATTATATTATTAATAAAGACAAAGTTTGGTTATTATACTTACTTTATATTTGTGTCAAATAACTAACTATAATAATATCCTCGGGTAGTAGGTTCTTATCTATATCATATCGATTGGTTGAATCAATAATGAGATGATGTAGAGAATACTACATTAAACTATTCCCAGTCAAGCATTAATATTCATGGACAATATTAATGCATGGAGATTAGCATGTAGATCAATTGATAACATGAGCTTACAAGTCATGGATATATGATATCAAGTTGACACATGAATATATATTAGAGAATGTGTACTGAATTGACCCTCAATGAGAAAATTTCATAGATTGTCATATGGGTGTCATAAACTTTCTCATGTGACTATTAGTATGAATAGTCCTTAGACCTAAAGTTACTATGGTTCCCTACATAAGAAGTTATATAATTTGGTATCGTCAAATGTCACCCGTAACAGGGTGGACTATAAAGGTGATCACTGGATATATAATGAATTATGCAAAGGGATGTGAGTGATGTAGATGAGATCTATCCCTCCCATATGACAGGAGTGATATTTGTGAGCCCCTTGATCGAGTATGAATATTGAAACGCATGGTCATGCTCAAATGAGTTAATATGAGTATTGAACTCATTTGTCTGAGTGAGTCTACTTAGGATCAAGAAACACAAAGATTGATATCAAGGATGACACGGTCTATGCCTCATTGGTCAATCTAGATATCGAGAATAAAAGGATAAGGGCATATATGTTGGATCAAGAAACACGATAGAGGGGGGTGAATATCGTGAAAACTTTTTCGGATAAGATTAAGAGAAGGTACGCAGCGGAATTAAAAACAAACACGAGGAACACAAGTATTTTTACTTGGTTCGGAGTCGCGGTCGGCTCCTACTCCAAGGCCCACAGTCCTTGACCGTTTACTGCGGGCAATTCTATAGTAGCACAAAGATTTACAGAATTTGGTACAATAGTAGTGCAGTAAAGAATGTCGAGAACGGAGTTTGCCAGAGCAGCGCGCTTGAACGAAAAGCTTAGAGGCGTTGGAAAATTGTTGTTGTGAAGCCTTGGGGTCGAACCCCTTTTATAGTGCTCCTGGGGGCGCCTGGGACGTCGGGGGCGCCTGACACGTGCCTTCGGATCCGAGAACCTCTATCCGAAGCTTGGTCAGCGCTTATCCCCTTTGAATCGGCTCTGGAGCTGACTGGGGCGCCCGGGACCTCTCGGGCGCCCAGCTTGACTGGGTCCGCTGGCTTCGTGGCTGATTTTGCTTCGACTCATCTTTGGCTTTGACCTTGGGCGCCCGGGACCTCCTGGGCGCCTAGCCCAGTGTTGTTTCGAAGCGATTCTTGCTTACTGCTTGTTTGGCTTTGACCTTGGGCGCCCGGGACCTCCCGGGCGCCTAGCCCAGCTGCATGCCCCTCTCCTTTGGGGCGTTCTGAGCTGCAGAAACACACTCTTTCGGTCCCTGCATCCAAGGTTAGTTCCATAACAAACAAAGCAAGAATATTAGTTAGTTTTTACAGCCGTAGCTGTCTTGGTTCTGACTTTGGGTCTCCCAAATAGAACCCTAGGTCGAACCGACGCCTACTGTTCCCTCGGTGGGGAACGCGTCCTCACCTACTCCTCTAAGGAGAGTTTACCTTTTTGCCAACCGGCTCATCTGGTTGGACTTTTGCCCAGCAGCCCTTCGCCAGGTCTTTGATGCCTAGCAGCCCTTCGCCAGGTGCCTAGCAGCCCTTCGCCAGGTCTTTGATGTCTAGCAGTCCTTCGCCAGGTGCCTAACAACCCTTCGCCAGGTCTTAGGGTTTCGATGCCTAGCAGCCCTTCGCCAGGACTTCTTTCTGCACACTCAGTATACACATTAGATCACAAATAATACTTAACTTTGAATCCTTTGCCAATATCAAAACAAGGTTTGATATGGTGCTTCCTGCACAAACAATATATTGTCATAGTCACAGAGGTTAAGTCGGATCTCGACTTTCTCGTCACTTGGGTAGCAATGATGCATTGCTATATGCCGCTTATTGTTTATGTGTCTAAAGCGGTTTAGACACATTACCAACGTTACGAGAACCTATTAGGTCATACACTAAGGACACGATGCTTCGAAGATTAATTGATCTTAGTTTGACTAAGATTTGATCTAAATTGAATTAATTGAGTTATACTCAAGTGAATCCAATTGGATTATGAGATTGAGTCTAATTTGAGTTAGACTCATTTACATTAAACTCAATCACATTTAAATGAGATATTAATTCATTAAAATGTTTAATGAATTAATAATAGAGAAAGATGAATGGTTTTCTCTTTATTGAATGAAGAGAAGGTGAATAGTTAAAAATGTGAAATATATGTTTCATTGGTTTTATTGGCTTTAATGTGAGGAAGCTAAAGAGACAAAAACTCTTTATATTCATGAGATGAATATAAAAGAGTTCTTCTTGCATTTTGGAGAAGAGTTAGTCATTTTTCTTCCTCTCTTCCTCCTCTTCTCCCTCTTTGGTCGAAACCCATCTTTGGGGTTCTTGGTGGTTTTGTGAACTACCTCAAGTTGCTAGCACAACTAAGATAGTTTTTCTTCAAAGTTTAGATATTGTGTTCATGTGGATACACATAGAGGCATGGATATTTGAACGTGCAAGAGATCCGGCGTACCTTGGACGAGCGGGATAAGCGAAGGGCACACTCTAAAATTATACACTTTAGATAGATCTATTATATAGATGAACTTCCTATGAGTTTTCTTTCGCATGGATCGCTCGAGAGATCCTTTTTCCACTATGAATTTTATTATTTTGTCGCATAGGATTCCTTACAGTGGTATCAGAGCCACTTGCGAATGATCGTACAAAGTTTTTGTTTATATACACGATATAGAAATAGGTCATAATTTTGTTATGAGTTGTATTGATGGTATGAGCATAATTTTGTCGAGATGCATAAGTTTGTGTTAATCAAACTAAAAGGCTATAGCATCATCATTCATATGAAAGTATGTTATAGTCCGATTGCTCTTGACAAAATATTGTAACCTTTGGTGTTCATGTTGATGAAGTTGTGTCAATCTGTTGTGAACAGAGTGTGAAAAATCATTCACGGTCTGTTATGTACAGATTGTGCGTTTTTTTCATAAGGATGCATCAACGGAACAAGAAGGGTCTCGGATTCTCTTTCGATGGATATAGGGTAGTGACTCATTCAAGGAGTCAACAAAAGATATTTGTTTCAGGACCGCCGTGAGGTTTCTGCTCATGAGTAATTTTTGCACTCATAATCAAATTAATGTCCCAAATCTATTATGTGTGATTGATGACATGGTGCATGATTATGACCTTAATCCCAATGTGATTGGATACATGTGTGTGTGCATGTTGTAATGTAATTCATAATACGGCCTACGTGTCGTGTCTTATTTCTATTTTTTTAGTTGTAAAATAGATTTAGACTCGAATGTAACTCGAGTTTTCCTAATTTATAACGTACAAAACGAGGAGTGGAATGCCCATTGAAGAATGAAGTTACAAGAAGAATGCCGACGACACATGACGACCTAAGGATGCACTTAGAGATGATGCTATCCCTAGGTTAACCATCAATTTTCTCATTAGCTTAAGAGGATCGTAGTATACGGCCATAACCATATCACGTTTTATTGCTTATATGTTGATATATGCAATGTGTGTATATGATGCATGATTAGATAAACATTCATCTTATTAGTCATGTTAAATACAACAACAGAGAAGTCGGTCCAGAAAAGCTTTTAGAAATTTTACTCGGGATGAAATTAGGATTTCCGAAAACTCGGAGGAGGTTTAAAGGTTGAGGTGGGCATCACTAAGAAGTCTGGAGGGTGTAAATAGGGTAACACCAAATTTGAGGGGCATAGTGCGCAATAACCCAAACTTTGGAGAGGTTGAGATGATTTTAATCTAAGCTTAGGGGAGGTAGATGCCATTAATCAAAGAGGAAGGGGTTAATTGCAGAAGACGACACTCACCTAAATCCCTTTTCCTTCCTCAGCGTTTTTGCCGTAGAGCGTCTTCACCCGATCGCCACTTACCTCACGCGCTGCGAACCAACTGAGCCAATCTCCTCTTCTCCTTCTCCATTGCTTGCTCTACGTAAGGATTTCCGATCTAACCTCGCCAATTGGAGCGTTTTCATTTTCATCGCTGATCATTTCTTCTTCTCATCCTCTCGATCGCCGACGTCAAGCTTGCCTTCGACTAGGTGGTCACCAGCATCTCCCTCTTCCACCCCGATCCTCTGCATAAGGGCCCTCAAGGAAGGGTTGGGTCTCACTTGTGCAGATCTTCACACCCAGAGACTAGGTCCTTGAGTGATTATCACTATCTCTTCCTCCTCGAGATCGGTCCTAGTATACTCGGCTATTCACCAAGAATAGGTACCTATCCATCTCTTTTGATCTTATGGATTCCTTGTGGTTGATATCTTTGTGAACTTGCAAAGCTGGCCATGCTCATGTCGATCAACCCTTTTCAGTGGAAGTTGGAATGGGAAGAAACGAGGAGGAACTTTTAGAGAGAAGGATCATTGGAGAGGAAAGGATTGCAGATCTGTTATCATTCCTCTTGCCAGATCTATAACGGAGTCGTGTCGTCGGTGCCATCCTCAGGTGAGCTGTGTTTTAGATAATTTTGATGTCTCCAGAATTCTATGCTTAGACTTGGATACGATTTTTGAGTTTTGGGTAGATTCTTTATCTTCTCTGTGATGGCCGGTTGTTTTTGTTGGTTTTTGGGAAAGGAATGTTGTGTTGATTGATCATATTAGTTTTTGTTGTTCTGAATTAGATCTGTAATCTAAATCGATGATGGTAGTATAGATCAACTTCTTTTTATTCAAATTGAAGTAGGGATTCTGTGTGACATCTTGTTCATGCTACCATGAGTTTTGATAATGGAATTTGATTTAGATCTTGGAATGTGAATAGAGTTAATATTTTTCAGATTGGTGGATGCTCTGTTCTTATTGTTAATATTATGTTCGACTACTTTATGGTTTTAGATCTACATTCTTTTGAGTAGATCTTAGGAATGATGTTTGGTTTTGGATGTATAGAGTTGAGATCTAATCTGGTGTATAACTGTAGCTTGAGCAGAATAGTTACCTTGTTGCCTTGGATTCGTCATCCTTTTCTATCGTGAGCATAGTTTGGGGTTTGTGAATGTATCATGTTGGATTGGGTTCCACATATGTTGATCTAAGTACACTACACATGCTAGCAACTCCATTTGAGTATTGATTCTATGGATTATTGGGATGAATCACTCATATATACTGTTAGATTAGTTTGAATTAAATCAGTTTCACAATTTTGGGTTGTTGAACTTGGAGATCTTGAGGTTGTAATTGGATTACTTTGGGTTAGAAGTATGAATTGGTTTCTGATCTTTTCCTTTATTACATTTGGATCTTTTGATTCTTTTTGGCCGTGAGTAACTAGTATGGGATCAGAATGGAAGTTGATCAGATTAATTCATGTACTTTGATCAGATTTTGGATTTGGTGATTTTAGGTTGGTGTATAGAATTGTTTTGGATAAATCCTCTATTTTCTGGTATCTTGCCGTGAGTAAGTTGGAGATAGCTCTCTTTGGATTAAAGATGGGCATCTTTTACCCTTGGTGACGTTGTGTACCTGATTTAGAGATTAAGATCATTGGTGGCAAGGTTGGATTAGGTTGTTTTCTCCTTCCTTGTATTGTAAGCTCCATGTGGAGAAGAAACAAACTTTGTTGCTTGGATGCTGATTGGAGTTTTTCCAAGAGTCCTGTCATGAGCCTCCATTGGTTAGGGAAGGGTTGGAAGTTTCAATAGTCTTAGTATTTAGACGGATTGGATTTTATTGCTAGGGTCAAACCATGGGTTAAACTTGGAAATAAACCTAAAATGAACCTAATCATAATTATGCGGAGTAAATAGGAATCTATCATTTAATTAGAGGTACTTAAATGAAAATGAAAGGGTAAGTTAACCCTAACACGGTTTAGGGACCTATTAGCTATTTACCATTTCTTTGTAATAGCTATTTAAATGTCCTTTGATACAGGGCACTGATTGAGATTTATCATTGTAGATTATTTAGACGGGAGGTTCTCTTTTGATACGGGCATCTTCACTTGAGGCGGGTACTTCTTGCGTGTTTCTTTAGATCCACTAATCTTTATGTATGGTTATTTATTTATGTGCAGTAGGTTTTATTTACCTTAAATCTGCTATCATTGTTATCCTGGTTGATACTTGTTGCTTGAGCTTAGATATGATCTGATTTCTTCTATATAGTCTTGTTTATTGTTATCTAATTCTGTATAGCACCTGTGTGAGCATATGTACATAGATATAGTAGCATGTCACTGTTTGTCTGCATTGATTGATTCTAGTTATACGTGCATGTGTATCTAGATGTATGATGATTGAGTTATGATACATGTGTTCGACCTGCGCATGTTAGGTTGAGTTATATATTAATAACCTGGTAGGGGTTGCATGTGTTAGAGTCATGCACCATCCCTGCATTGTTGCATGCCGGCGATCAACGACTCCCTTGTGGTTGAGCTTATCATCTTCCAATGCATGATATGCACATATGACCACGCATGGGTTAGTGGATACAGTTGGGTGTGTGCATTTGCTTTGTACTGCTCCGCTCGGTCGTTTATGGGTAGTGGTTTCGAAGCGTAGTAGCAGGCAAGGATCCCTCCTCTTCCTATAGACCAAAGGAGATGAGAGAGATATCTCCTACATATGTACATGGGGTGGAGCGAGAGCTCCACCAGCATCTTATCCATTCGGTCACTCAGGAGCAGTGATTGCAGAGTGCGCACAATGTCACAACTCTAGCCACTCGACCGACACATATACATGTCTCAGTAGTTTGATTGGTGTCAGAGGTGACTATGTCATTGCATCATGTGCATATGATGCATTATGCATTTGATTGTGATTGTTGCATTTGTTTGCTGGATATATTTGACATGCACATACAGGGTATATTATATGTGTGGTTTGATGACTTTACACTTGCTCGTATGATACGGACCCTTTTATAATCAGGATAAGCTGATTTTTAATATGTATATCCATTTAGTACTTTCAGTTATGCATATTCTGATATTTCTGTTGAGACTGTATCCTATTGTTTCTGTATAGCTTATTTAACTATTTATTATGTCATGCATATCTTTTCTTTATACTTGCAAAATCTATTTGAACTCACCACTCGTCACAATGTTTTTATTTTCAGGATGATAGGTCGCCGGGGGAGCCCAGTTGATAGCCCGAGGTCCCTATGACTCCAGCGATGGGTGCTTCCGAGTATATTTTGTTTCTTTTATCACATACTTTTTGATTTGTATTTATTTTATTGTCGTGGACTTGTATCATGATTCATTTGCAGTGGTATTGTATTTTTGAGTTCTCTATTGAACTTTGTGGTTGTTATTTTGCTGCGCGCCTGGTCCGAGGGTAGCTCAGGTGAGTTTTGCAGTGTTATTACTGAGATGCCCTTATTATCCTTTATTATATCTCCTATTTTAAGGCCTGAGGTCAATTATTATACTGCGTGTGTTGTATGTGTGTCTAAATTGTCTGCCGTATAGGGTAGATGTCGTCTGATTTTATATTGAATCAGCGGCTCCTTTGGTCTTGGGGCATGACAAGTCAACTCTATGCCTACCAAAGTTTAGTACTCTTTACTACCTCGATCATTTATTGTTGGGTTTGTCAAAGCAAAGCAACACATTTTATCTTGAAAGAGTGAAAGAGGACAATTGTGATATCCCGCTATCGAACTTTAGATGAGACTTAACTAAATCACCTCAATTAGATTGAGAAACTTAGAGACATATCCCAAAAGTTGGGAAAGTTAGGTAAAAGAACAATTACAATAAGTTTTGGGCGATTAGCCAAAGCTAATTCAAGATGATGTGTAATGTGGATCTTGACCCTTTATTTTCAAGAGTTACATAAGATGTAATTGGTAAAATATAATCTACCTAATTATACCAAGTCTTGGGCGATTAGTCAAAGCTAACTCAAGATGAGATATAATATGGATCTTTTCCCACATGAATGTGGTCGCTATTTAGTTTGGAGCTAGTAGTGTGGGCAAATTGAGTTTGCCTACATCCATGACTAGCCCCTATCAAAGCTCTACAATTCAGTGGGAGTATCATTTAATTAAAAACATAATTAAATTATCAGAATATGATACTTATTTCTGCATGTTTTACTATTGTAGATCACTATGTTGTCTAACACGTCAAATACTTTCTCTCTCTGTGATCTGTCCTTGAGAAGGACAAGCTTAACAGAGCTAATCTCCTAGACTGGTACTGAAACATGAGGATCATCCTCAAGCAAGAATGAAAACTGTATGTCCTAGAGCAACTTCTTCCAGAAGCGCCCATCACTACCTCCACTCGCGCAGAAAAAGATGCTTACAAGAAGCATTAGGATGATGCACTCGATGTATTATGTCTCATGCTTGCCACCATGAACTCTGAGCTTCAGAATCAACATGAGAACATGGATGCACATGATATGGTTGAGCATCTAAAATAACTATATCAAGGGCAAGCTAGGCACGAGCGGTTTGAGGAGTCTAAGGCCTTATTTGCATGCAAGATGCAAGAAGGAACTCCTATAGGAACTCACATATTCAAGATGATTGGGTATGTCGAGAACTTTGAAAGACTAGGATTTCCACTGGGCCAAGAATTGGCCACAGACGTTATCCTGCAATCGTTGCCGGAAGGGTACAATCAATTTGTCGTGAACTATAACATGAATGAAATTGATAAGTCTTTGCTTGATATGCTCAGCATGTTGAGAACGGTTGAACCCAATCTCAAGAAAACCAAGAGCAGTAATGTACTAATGGTACAGAAGGGTAAAGACAAATGGAAGCCTAAGGGCAAGGTAATACCCAAACCAAAGGTAAGGCCAACTCTACTACAATGAAGGTCAAAGGCAGAGTGCCTGAGGAAAGGACCTGCTTCCACTGTGGTGAGATCGAACATTGGAAAAGGAACTACAAACACTACCTGGAGCATGTAAAGAAGAAAAGAAGTAAGACTTCAACATTAGGTATTTTTGTTTTAGAAGTCAATCTATCTTCTTCTTCTTCTTAGATATTAAATACCGGTTACGCATCTCATATTTGTTCTAATGTGCAGAGCCTTCGAAGAGCTAGATCATTGGCAAAAGATAAAGTGGACCTACGAAAAGGCAATGGTGCAAGAGTTGCTGCTATAGTTGTAGGAACATATTCCTTGTCATTATCCATTAGGCTTATCTTAGAACTAGAGGAGTGCTTTTATGTACCTGCACTAACTAAGAATATAATTTCTGTATTTTGTTTGGACAAGAAAGACTTTTCATTTATCATAAAGTATAAATGTTATTCTATAATGTTAAATGACATGTTCTATTATAGAGCTACACTTATGAATAGACTCTATGTTCTAGACTTAGAGAACCCAATCTATAACATAAATATCAAATGGTTCAAACCAAATGATTTGAACCAAACATATCTCTGGCATTGTCGCTTGAGTCATATAAATGAGAGTCGTATATCCCAGCTCCATAATGATGGATTACTAGACTCATTTGATTTTGAATCATATGAGACATGTGATTCTTGTCTTCTAGGCAAGATGACCAAGATTCCATTTAGTGGACACGGTGAAAGAATGACAGACTTGTTAGGACTCATACATCCTGATGTATGTGGCCCTTTCAATGTCACAGCTAGAGGAAACTATCAATACTTCATCACATTCACTGATGATGTCAATAGATACGACTATGTGTATCTCATGAAAAACAAGTCGGAATCCTTTGAAAAGTTCAAAGAATTTGAGAGTGAAGTACAAAACCAACTTGGCAAGAATATTAAGATGTTTCAATCAGATCAAGGGGTTAATATCTTAGCCAAGAGTTTCGTGACCATCTAGCTGAGTATGAGATCATATCCCAACTCACTCTACCTGGAACACCATAGTGGAATGGTCTGTCCGAATGGAGAAATTGTACTCTATTAGATATGGTACGATTGATGATGAGTCAGACAGATCTTTCTACTTCCTTCTTGAGATTCGCTCTAGAGACGACTCTTTTCACACTTAACTGAGTTCCATCAAAAGTCGTCATAAAGACACCATATACGATATGGACTGGGAAGAGTCTCACGATGTCTCTTATGAAGATTTGAGGTTGTGAGGCTTACGTTCGACGTCAAGTCTCAAAGAAATTAGGACCCAAATCAGACAAGTGCTATTTTGTCGGATATCCCAAGGAAACGAAGAGATATTATTTTTTCAATCCCAGGCTAGGCAAAGTGTTTGTCGCTAGAAATGACATTTTTCTAGAAAGACAGTTTATATCTAGAAGAAATAGTGGGAGTAAAATCCATCTTAAAGAAGTTCAAGATGCAGATAGTACTGAAGCCTTGATTGACATTGAACAGGCACCACAAAGTTTTGTGGATTATGAGATTGTTGCACAAGAAGTTGTAGAGAATCAACGTATTCAAGTAGACCAACCTCTTCGCAGATCTGATAGGATACGTCGTCAGCCTGAGAGATACTCATTTCTCTTGTTTGACTATGATGACGTTATGCTTGTTGAATTGAACGAGCCTACATCCTATCAGGAAGCTGTGATGAGCCCATATTCTGAGAAATAGCTTGTAACACCCCAAATTTGTCAATGTAAAATCATGACAATGCATGAAAATGGTTATAATGAAATGATATGAATTTCATGCAATCACATGCCATGAAATGTTATATTCATGAAATATTATTATCATGAAATATTAGCATGAAATATTATATTCATGAATATGGAATATTAAAAATATTATGAAATAATATTTTTGGAATATTATGAAATATTCTGAATTCATAAAATATTATTCATATTATGAAATTTCATGATGGGCTTGGTTTAATGGGCTTTGACATGGGTTAGTGCAAATTGTGATAAAAAGAAGAGCTAGAAAGGAGGAAGCAAGGATTGAACCTTGGACCTCCTAGTTGCACTCACCATGTCATAACCAATGAACCAAGCAATATTTCATGTAGAAGGAATAAGGAACATGCTTGTTAAGTGGGTAAGAGTGAAGAGACATGTCTTTTCATGAGAAAAGTATAAATAAGGGAAGTTGGAGTAACTTCCTTTTTCTTTCTTCTTCTTCCTTTTCTCTTCTCCACCGAAACCACCTTCTTCCCCTTCACTTCTTCCATTTTCGAAAATAGCATCCAAGGTTCTAACCCTAGGGCAATTGCAAGGAGGGAAGCCAAGTGTCTTTGCCTTCTACCAAGACCAAGGAGTCTTAGAGGAAAATTTGAAGGAAAAGGCTTTCACATACCCTTCAAGTGTAGGGTACCCTACGATTTTAAGGAGGTTAAAATCCAGCGCTAGGATGTAAGTATCCTCTCGCCTGTGGCATAATTGCTATTGAATGTTTGCTTGTTTTGTTCTTTTGAAAAATCACAAGGACCATTCTTATGAAACTTTCGGCCACCTCTTGTAAGGGGCCCAAGAGAAGGGTTTTGATCAAACCTTGATGCATGCTAGTGACCCTAGGGATTTTATATACATATGTGTTGTTTCCAAATATTTTTGGAAGGCCAAAAGTTAGGGTTTGGTACCCTACAAAGTTTCGGCCACCACCCACTTATGGGCTTTGGTTGCTTCTTGATGCATGAGGATATCCCTAGGAACTTAGGGTATGAATTTATGTTATTCTTCCATCATGTGTGATAACAAGAATTAGGGTTTTAGTGCCCTACAACTTTCGGCCAAAGAAGAAAAGTTAGGGTTTTGTGTGGCTTGCTATCCTATTATATTCCCATGATTAGAATGGTAGATAAAATGTTGTATATATATGTGTGTTGTTTTGTGAATGATGACTTGTCCAAAAACCCTAGAAACCCCCACCTTATCATTCGGCCACCCCTTGTAAATTAGGGTTAGTGGATGCTAATCCCAATATGAGATATAAACCATGTTTCAATTGTTAACATGAAAGGTACTTGAGGTGTTTGTAGAAATGCTTGAATGAATGCTTGCTTGGAAAACCAAATCCCCTTACTTGTATGTTTCGGCCAACCCTAGTTCTAGGGTTGGGAAGTACCTAATGAGACCATGAAGCATGCTACTACATATGTGATGTGTGTATAAATTATATGACCTATCTTGTTAGGTATAAAAGCATGCCTTATAGCCCATGGGGCACCTTGATGATATGAACATGATGTGTTTGATAATATGCCTAAAAAGGGTTACTCTATTGAAACTGGGATCAAGAGCACCCGAATGTGTGGTGTGTCCCTAGGGGATCAAGAGCACCCGAATGTGTGGTGTGTCCCTTTGAGAAGTGATTAAGAGTACCTTTAGGCATATACATATATGAGTAATTGCATGATAAATTACTTTACTTTGAAAGTTGTGTACCCGACTCGGAAGGGGGTCGTTAAACAAATCCAATGTGCATGTTAACTGAAGGTCATGGCATTGGTAGGACGGAAGGGTCCTGCTCTAATTAGATTGGTGGCTTGCTACCCCAATTTATTAGGGAACGCGCATGATGTGGTACTACAACTGGGCCCTAGATGATGATATGATATTTTGAAGTACTTACCATTATGGAACCTTTTGAAAAGCATACTTTTCTCATCATGTGATAATCTTGTTCCGTAAAGTACTTAGAGATAAATTGATGTGATGTTTATGATGCTTTGATGAGATGCTTATGATGCTTAATCTTGTTCTATCTTGATTACTGAGTACATGATATGATGTATCGATATGGATTTTGCGAGTAGGCCCGGATTCTTACTAAGCATGTTTTGCTTACTAGTTCATGTTGTTTTCTTATGCTGCAGATAGCGGTAAGAAATACTTGAATTAAAGGAAGAGGCAGAGGGAAGGCTAGAGGATGTGTGTGGTGATGGCTCGGGAAAGGATGAAAGATTCTATCTACCTTAGTTTGTCTAGAATCTAACTGCTTCCGATAAAAGATTGAAATTGTATTACTATACTCTGAATATATGATGATTGTGACTACTCTACTGTTAGAGATATGGAACCTAAGTCATGTTAGATAATACTATTATTAATGTCTAATTCCTATAGTATGCATGCTCAGTAAAATGCTAGATGTTTACTATTTTCGGTTGCTTATGAATGCTTCTTTTGTATATGCTTCTTTTGCATGTATCTAAGACTAGATAACTCTTGCTATATTCTTACTTGAGATTTCATGCTATAGTGTGTTAAATGATTTTCATATTAGGTTGTAAATGCATGTAGATATAAAAGAAATGAAAAACCTTGCTTGGTAAATTAGTCTTCAATAAGCATGCTTATTACTAGTTCATGTATTGTAACTGTTTTGTTTGGATATACATGTTTAACATGATTGGATGATATGAATGTATGGACCCGTAACCCCGCCTTTAGGGTAGATATAAGGTCGGGCGTTACATAGCTAGAGGCCATAAGATCCGAAATGGAATCTATGTACACTAACCAAATATGGACTTCGGTTGTCCACATGAGAGGATTAAACTCATTGGGTGTATGTGAGTCTTTAAGAGAAAGACTGACATGTATGGTCTTATGCATACCTATAAAGGGTGATTGGTAGATAAAGGTTACAAGCAGATTTATGGTATCGACTATGATGAAACTTTTTCACCAGTTGCGATGCTTAAGTTTATTCAGATCATGCTTGCTATTGCAGCTTACCATGATTATGAGATCTAGCAGATGGATGTCAAAATCATATTCCTGAATGGGAATCTACTCGAGCATGTGTACATGATACAACCTGAGGGTTTTGTAGATTCAAAGCATGTTGGAAAGGTATGTAGGTTGCAAAGATCCATTTATGGGCTAAAGCAAGTTTCTCAAAGCTAGAATCTTCGATTCGATGATGCAATCAAAGTATTTGGTTTCATCAAGAATGAAGATGAACCTTGTGTCAAAAAGAGGGTTAATGGGTGCACAGTTATTTTCCTGATCTTGTATGTGGATGACATACTCTTCATTGGAAATGATATCACTTCACTACAGTCTGCGAAGACGTGGCTAGGGAATTATTTCCCAATGAAAGACTTAGGTGAAGCAGCTTATATCCTAGGCATCAAGATCTATAGAGATAGATCTAAGAGATTGCTTGGCTTAAGTTAGAGTACATATATTGATAAGGTGCTAAATAGTTTTGCCATGCAGAATTCCAAGAAAGGATTTCTGTCGATGTCACTGTTGGGACCGGGTGCATGTTGACAAGGATACGGGTTCGTAAATTTTAAAATATTTACGTGCAGCGGAAGAATTAGCATAAATAATTTCTTAAATTATTTTTAACCACGTATCTAGCATGCAATCTTATGATGTGTGGACATGATCATAAATTAAAATTTTGCAGAAAGTAAACTAATTTACTCTACTACCTCGCGTAACTCGAAGTAAGGGATGAGATCCAACCGTAGCGTCCCTTTGAAGCTCCGCCTCTATTCGCGTCCACGCCGAGTTCTCTTCGGGATGACTTCGCAAAGCCACGAGTTTTGTGCCGACGAGAACTACTAGATTCTCTAAAGCACAACTAGAAGATCAAGAGAGAAGAAAGGAAACTAACCACCAAGAGATGGAATCTAAATTCCGAGAGGGAAGGAGATGTAATCCGCTTCTTCTTCTCCTTGGTTGGCTTCTCCTTCGTGTTGATGGCTCACGGCAAGTGAGAGGTGCGCCGGCCCTAGCTCTCAAGAGGTGCGCCGGCCCTAGGATGCCCTAAGGGGCGCCGGCCCTAGGTGGGAAGGAGAAAGGAGGAAGAGAATAAGAGAGAGAGAGGGAGAGAATTAATCTCTTGATTGCTCTATTGCTTAGGAATTCAAGGCTTGCCTTTGGTTCCTTTATATAGTGGTCTCTCCCCTGCCAAGTCTCTCTTTTAACGGAATTAACGGAATTTGTTATCATAAGAAATTTATCTAATAAAGTTTCTTATGAATTATTCCGTTATGCCTAGTTTTATTATAACTAACTTTATAATAAAACTAATTCTCTTCTCCTTTAATTATGGAATAAATTATACAAGAAATTTATAAATTTTCTTATTATGGAAAAATCATTTCATAATTAATTTTATAAAATTAAAATAAACCAATTCATGGATTATTTTAACTTCCATAAAAGGAATAAATTTCTATAAATTTATTTATATAAATTTCTTTATACAAATTTATTTATCCATAATTTATAAAATAAATCGCGCTAGATTTATTTTATTAATTAAACCCAATTAAATGGTTTTCTCTCCTTTAAGTGGCCGGCCAAACCAAGGGGGTTTGGCACCCTCCTTGGCCGGCCAATCAAGCCGCATCCATCGCGAATTAAACTCATTTAATTCGCCCAATAAGCCTTCAAAAGACTTAGCCAATTTTAGCTTCCATTGCGCCTCTGATTAACTCAGATTCGACTTATTTCTCTTGATCGGAAAATCCAATTTTCAACTCGTTTTAAATCCCTCGAATTACTCGTAGTGTGTGTGACTAAATAGGCTTTCGATTTATGTTGGCCGTCTATAATCAACCAATTATAGAACGATCATGAGTGGCACCTAGTAGTACATCATGATCCCCAATTAATCGAAAGATCAACGGTTGACCTCAGAAGTAATTCTGAAACCCTTCAGCAGCTCTAATGAATCGTGCCCCATTCCTTTCACCATCTTATACCCACTTGGTTCAGGACATGATCTGTTTGTGTCAGTCCCCACTAGGCTGACTAAGTCACACCTAACCCAAGTAGTGTCTTTCTTGTCCTTTGGATTTCTAATTACTCTAATGTATTTAAGAGACTCGTACTCTAAACATGATATGCTCTGGCCAGAGGCTTTGAGTAACAATCCGACGATAGGCCTGGGTATACATCTCCTCGCAAGGAGTGGTGAATCCTTTGTAGGCTGTTCAAACATCTTCGGGCACTTCGGCTTATACCCAATCATCCTGGGTCCACACCTCCTTGGAGATGCTTGCTTAAGATGTTAAAGTATAAGTCTCCATGACCAAGATGACTTGAACACCGCAAGTCAAAGGAACATCGCACTTAAGCTGCAGTAAGAACTTCATTGACATATCTATATAGATTACCATATGAAGTTTTACAGCTAGTCACTCCAATGAACTAGTTTCCTTAACTAGCATCCATGTTTATCTCTGGACATCCCAATGTCACCAGCCAGTGAGAATCAGCTGATTAGAGAATAACCCATGCTAGTCTCAACAGAATTGATAATGTCCGTTTTTATCAATTCATCGACTAGGGATATTTTCAATACTTCACAATTGCACATTTAGAGATAATCACTAGTTGTGATCTCATCACAAATTCTCTTATGCTGTGAATTGTATTGCGGACATTCAGTAGATGAGTTTAAGATCCCAATCAAATACACAAACATGTATACTCAAATAGTGAATTATCATTTATTAAAATGAATGTTTACAATCATAAGGCGATTGCCTTAGGACACTTCTCTCATATCACTAACAAACTCCCACTTGGCCTAATGCCAATCGCTACGATATCCAATACCACAGGCTCTAACATGACCCTCAAACTTGTTTTGAGGTAAGGCCTTAGTTAAAGGATCCGCTAAATTCCTTTTAGTGAGAATTTTCTCAATTTGTATATCATTCCTACTTATAATCTCTCTGATCAGATGATAGCGGCGAAGCACGTGTTTGAATCGCTGATGAGACCTTGGTTCCTTTGCTTGTGCAATAGCTCCATTGTTGTCATAGTAAACCGGCACTGCTTCATCAATGGTTGGAACCACGCCAAGTTCGGAGACAAACTTCTTGATCCAGACTGCTTCCTTTGCTGCTTCCGAAGCTGCGATATATTCCGCTTCCGTGGTGGAATCCGCTACGGTGTCTTGTTTGGAACTTTTCCAACTTACTGCGCCTCCATTCAAAGTAAATACGTATCCAGACTGAGATTTGGAGTCATCCTTATCTCTCTGGAAACTGGTATCTGTATACCCACGTATTACCATATCTCCTTCTCCATATATTAGGAACACATCCTTAGTTCTTCTTAAGTACTTAAGGATTGTCTTGACAGCCGCCCAATGATCCATTCCTGGATCCGACTGGTATCTGCTTGTGACGCTCAAAGCATACTATACATCGGGCCTAGTACACAACAAAGCATACATGATAGATCCTATCGCGAATGCATAAGGAATCTTATTCATGCAAATCCTCTCATCTTCTGTGCGCGGACACATAGACTTTGAAAGGTTGATCCCATGCCTGATGGGAAGGTAACCTTTCTTGGATTCCGACATGCTAAACCTTTTTAGCACTCGGTCTATATATGTAGACTGCGAAAGACCAAGCAACCGTTTTGATCTATCTCTATAGATTCTAATCCCAAGGATATAGGTTGCTTCTCCCAGGTCTTTCATGGAGAAAGTTTTGGACAACCAAATTTTAACTGTCTGTAAAACTAATATATCACTTCCTATAAGTAATATGTCATCGACATATAATACCAGGAATACGACTGCACTCCCACTAACCTTCTTGTACACACAAGGTTCATCAGGATTTTGTGAGAAATCAAACTTTTTGATTGTCTCATCAAAACGGATGTTCCAGCTCCTGGATGCTTGCTTCAGTCCATATATGGATCGTCGAAGCTTGCATACTTTGGTTTTATCAACCGATGTGAAACCTTCAGGTTGTATCATGTATACATCCTCAAGCAGGTTTCCATTAAGGAAAGCTGTTTTCACATCCATTTGCCATATCTCATAATCATAATGAGCTGCTATGGCTAGGAGCATCCGAATGGATTTAAGCATAGCCACTGGCGAATAGGTTTCGTCATAATCAATTCCTTGTTTTTGACGATATCCTTTTGCCACTAATCTAGCCTTAAAGGTAACAACATTACCTTCCATGTCGGTTTTCTTCTTGAAAACCCACTTGCACCCTATGGGTTTAATCCCTTCAGGTGGGTTAACCAAGTCCCATACTTGATTTTCGTACATGGAATCCATTTCCGACTTCATGGCTTCAAGCCATTTGTCCCTTTCTGAACTTTTCAGAACATCTTCATAACTGATAGGTTCGTCATCGCTTATGAGCAACACGTCGTTCGATTCACTTATGAGAAATCCGTATCTCTCTGGAATATTGCGTGTCCTATCAGACCTACGAAGAGGTGGTGTTGTTTTAGGTTCAACTGATAGCTCATCACTATGAGTTATTGGTTGTGGGTCTAGACTAGGTGTCTCTGTAATGTCTATTGGAGTTTCTTGAACTTCATCAAGTTCAATGCCACTCCCACTGTTTTCTTGTAAAAGAAATTCTCTTTCCAGAAATACAGCATGCCTTGAAACAAACACCTTTTGTTCCAAGGGATGATAGAATTGGTAACCCTTCGTTTCCTTAGGGTATCCAATAAATAGACATTTATCAGACTTAGCATCCAATTTGTCTGATATAGTCCGCTTCACATAAGCAGGACAACCCCATATCTTAAGGTGAGTTAAGTGAGGTTTCTTACTATTCCATATCTCATATGGAGTAGTAGAGACTACCTTGGTCGGGACTCTGTTTAGCAAGTAAACAGCTGTCTTAAGTGCATAACCCCAAAAGGATTTTGGAAGAGTTGCATGATTCATCATCGACCTAACCATGTCCATCAAGGTTTGATTGCGACTCTCAGATACACCATTATGCTATGGTGTATATGGCGGAGTCCATTGGGACAATATCCCATTGTCCCTAAGATAATCTTGAAACTCTTGACTTAAGTATTCACCACCCCGATCGGATCGAAGTATTTTAATACTTTTGCCAAGTTGTTTCTCCACTTCATTTCTGAACTCTTTGAATTTCTCAAAAGCTTCAGATTTGTGTTTCATCAAGAACACATACCCGAATCGTGAGTGATCATCGATGAAGGTAATGAAGTAGCTATAGCCTCCTTGTGCAAGAGTTGACATTGGTCCACATACATCAGTATGTATTAGACCAAGCAATTCTCCCACTGGATTACCTTTTTCGGAAAAGGGTAATTTGGTCATCTTGCCTTTTAAGCATGATTCGCATGTATCAAATGAACCGGGTTCAAATGATTCCAGAATTCCACATCGGTGTAATTCGGTCATGCGTTTCTTACTTACATGGCCAAGACGGCAATGCCAAGTGTAGGAGTCTATTCGATTATCTATTCGAGCACGCTTGTTGCTAACTTCGATATTGAAAATGTCACTGGATAAATCTAACGTGTAGATGCCATTGCACAAAGTTCCATTCCCATAAAGAACGCCATTTAAAGTTATGTAACAACAATTGTTACTAAAAGTTAAATGATAACCTTTTTCATTCAAACATGAAATAGATACAATGTTCTTTATTAATGAAGGAACAAAATAACAATTATCCAATTCTAAGATACGTCCGGTAGGGAGCTTTAGCAAATATGTTCCGATGGCAACAGCAGCAATCTTTGCTCCATTTCCAACTCTCAAATTCGCTTCTCCCTTGACGAGTCTTCTTCTATTCCTTAGCCCCAGTATGTCATTACATATATGTGAGCTACACCCAGTATCAAGTACCCAGGTATTTGAGGAAATAGAGTGACATTCAATAACGAAGATACCTGAAGTGGATGGGGCATCGGATGCCTTATTCTTCAAGGACTCAAGATAAACCTTGCAGTTTCTTCGCCAGTGACCCTCCTTGCCACAATGATGGCAAGTTCCTTTTGGTTTCTTTTCAGTCTTTTTGGCCTTTTTCTTCTTCCCTTTATTCTATTCTTTGGCCTTCCTCTTAGAACCTTTCTTTGAGGAACCAACTAACAGTACCGCCTTTTGATCCGGCTTTACAGAAGCCTCCACAGTCTTCAGCAGGTTGAGCAACTCAGGAATGGTAGTCTCTAGTTTGTTCATCCGATAGTTCATCACAAATTATGAATAACTTTTGGGCAAACAATTCAGAATTAAGTCAATACTTAGTTCATGATCCATTGCAAAATCGAGTGTGCTCAGTTGCTCAATATACCCCAACATCTTTAACACAAACTGCGAGGCAGAAGTGCCTTCCTGCATCTTAGTGGTGAAGAGGAGTCTGGAGACATCGAACCTTTCGGATCTCGCCTGCTCTTCAAACAACTCATGAAGATGGAAGATGATGGTATAAGCATCCATATGGTCATGCTGCTTTTGCAGCTCAGGTATCATAGAGGCTAGCATGATGCAACTCACAAGTTCAGAATCGGTCACATGTTTCTGATTGGCCATTAGCTGGTCTGGAGTTGCACCTTCTGGAGGATGGTTGGGAAGTTGATCTTCAAGGACATATGCAAGCTTCTCTGCCTTGAGGACTATCCTCAGGTTTCGAAGCCAGTCCATGAAGTTTGGCCCAGTCAGTTTATTGGTGTCCAAAATGGAACGCAAGTTTAGAGAAGACATGATCGAGTGATAAACCTAGAAATACAAATTAAGCTTATGTGAGAAGAATGATAAAGAATGTATCAATATACATTAATTATAAATCCTATTTATTTTTCAAATTGAATAACCCTTTTTATCAATTCGGGAGATCGTAGGAACATCTCCAAATAGGTTGATATCCAACCATAGATAAGAACAACCATGACTGTGGCCATCAAGTTTTTCTTAGCTATGAAGGTAGGTAATTACACCGATTACATATCACATATATGTAACTATCACTTTATGCTATCAACTAATTGAATGTTTGCATAAATCATTGGGTTGTTAACTCATTAACAAGTATGCAACATTATACATAGCACCCAACTGCACCTCTCTTTACATCGACCTTGGCTGTGGCACAACAAATCGATGCTCCAAACTTAAGGCTGACCCATTAATCAAGAAATAGTTTTAATATGGTTGGAGCTCATTCAACCGTTTAGTCAGGCTTGGATGTGTCCAACAACCAAAACTAAGGATTGACCTCTGACTCCAACTATATTATTCATAAACTAATTCCATGGTTTGAACATGTTGAGGTTCAAGCCGGGCATGGATGTGTCCATCAACCCAAACAAGAAACAAAACTCCGATTCTAACCACATTAATGGAAGGTGTTGGCCTTAATATTTTGTAAGGGGTTTTTGGGTCTCATCTTTTCTAAGCACATTCATGACATATAATTATGTCATGACTAACGATTTCCTTAATAAAGTATGTATGTGACTTAATTTATCAAGTCTCATGAATTGAATTAGGAACCGGATTTCCTAATTCTAATTTCATACTTTATTAAAGGAATTGTTTTGGGAAACAATTTCCTAAATTGTCATAATCAATTTCGAAAATAATATGTTTAAGACTTTGATTTCTCTAAATCAAATCTTATTAAATTAAGAGACAATTCCCTTAATTCAACGACATATTATTTTCATGAAAATCTCAATTAAGAAAACTCTATAGGAAACTATTTCCTAATTAATTTTGGAGACAACAATATGTAAGAGCATCACCTCTTAAATCATATTTTATTCATGGATTTAATTAATTACAACAAATTGTTTTCTAAGGGTGGCTCCCCGAGGCTCAGATACCCAAAGAAAAGAAATTTGTCGTAAATTCAATTTGGTCCATTTCGGAAACGCAACCAAATCAAACATGACAATTTCATTCGAAATTGGGAAATTAAATTACAACAACTAACTTTAAATTGGACGGCTCCCTGAGGCTCAATCCAAAATAAAGAATTTGTTAATAATTTAAAGCCAATTCGAATTTGAAATTGTCAACTAATTATCCATAAATTTGTCTAGACTTTCTCAAAAGAAAGTGCCCAAAATTGCGAGATTTCATAATAGTTTTTTAGAAT
Organism: Boesenbergia rotunda; assembly: GCA_024364735.1. Classification (NCBI taxonomy): domain Eukaryota; kingdom Viridiplantae; phylum Streptophyta; class Magnoliopsida; order Zingiberales; family Zingiberaceae; genus Boesenbergia; species Boesenbergia rotunda. The sequence continues at coordinate 26,083 of JAGFNQ010010242.1, forward strand.
AATTGTAAGTTTCTGGTACAAAGAAAACTTACATATTTCCAAAGTTGGAAATTTTCTAAAATAGAAAATTTCCAAGATTGGAAAGTTTCCAAAGATGGGAAGTTTTCACAATTATTATAAAATTTCAGAAACTAGGAAATTTCAAACGTTTGCGAAATTTCATGAGGATTTCCAAACTTTGAAATTCCTAAATCTAAAATTTATTATAATTGGAAAGTTTCCATAATTGAAAATTTTTCCAAAATTGAGATCATGACAATGTTTTCCGCAAAACAATTTTATGATTATGTCGAACACTAACCGGCTCTGATACCACTGTTGGGACCGGGTGCATGTTGACAAGGATACGGGTTCGTAAATTTTAAAATATTTACGTGCAGCGGAAGAATTAGCATAAATAATTTCTTAAATTATTTTTAACCACGTATCTAGCATGCAACCTTATGATGTGTGGACATGATCATAAATTAAAATTTTGCAGAAAGTAAACTAATTTACTCTAATACCTCGCGTAACTCGAAGTAAGGGACGAGATCCAACCGTAGCGTCCCTTGGAAGCTCCGCCTCTATTCGCGTCCACGCCGAGTTCTCTTCGGGATGACTTCGCAAAGCCACGAGTTTTGTGCCGACGAGAACTACTAGATTCTCTAAAGCACAACTAGAAGATCAAGAGAGAAGAAAGGAAACTAACCACCAAGAGATGGAATCTAAATTCCGAGAGGGAAGGAGATGTAATCCGCTTCTTCTTCTCCTTGGTTGGATTCTCCTTCGTGTTGATGGCTCACGGCAAGTGAGAGGTGCGCCGGCCCTAGCTCTCAAGAGGTGCCCGACCCTAGGTCTCAAGAGGTGCGCCGGCCCTAGGATGCCCTAAGGGGCGTCGGCCCTAGGTGGGAAGGAGAAAGGAGGAAGAGAATAAGAGAGAGAGAGGGAGAGAATTAATCTCTTGATTGCTCTATTGCTTAGGAATTCAAGGCTTGCCTTTGGTTCCTTTATATAGTGGCCTCTCCCTTGCCAAGTCTCTCTTTTAACGGAATTAACGGAATTTGTTATCATAAGAAATTTATCTAATAAAGTTTCTTATGAATTATTCCGTTATGCCTAGTTTTATTATAACTAACTTTATAATAAAACCAATTCTCTTCTCCTTTAATTATGGAATAAATTATACAAGAAATTTATAAATTTTCTTATTATGGAAAAATCAATTCATAATTAATTTTATAAAATTAAAATAAACCAATTCATGAATTATTTTAACTTCCATAAAAGGAATAAATTTCTATAAATTTATTTATATAAATTTCTTTATACAAATTTATTTATCCATAATTTATAAAACAAATCGCGCTAGATTTATTTTATTAATTAAACCCAATTAAATGATTTTCTCTCCTTTAAGTGGCCGGCCAAACCAAGGGGGTTTGGCACCCTCCTTGGCCGGCCAATCAAGCCGCATCCATCGCGAATTAAACTCATTTAATTCGCCCAATAAGCCTTCAAAAGACTTAGCCAATTTTAGCTTCCATTGCGCCTCTGATTAACTCAGATTCGACTTATTTCTCTTGATCGAAAAATCTAATTTTCAACTCGTTTTAAATCCCTCGGATTACTCGTAGTGCGTGTGACTAAATAGGCTTTCGATTTATGTTGGCCGTCTATAATCAACCAATTATAGAACGATCATGAGTGGCACCTAGTAGTACATCATGATCCCCAATTAATCAAAAGATCAACGGTTGACCTCAGAAATAATTCTGAAACCCTTCAGCAGCTCTAATGAATCGTGCCCCATTCCCTTCACCATCTTATACCCACTTGGTTCAGGACATGGTCTGTTTGTGTCAGTCCCCACTAGGCTGACTACGTCACACCTAGCCCAAGTAGTGTCTTTCTCGTCCTTTGGATTTCTAATTACTCTAATGTATTTAAGAGACTCGTACTCTAAACATGAAATGATCTGGCCAGAGGCTTTGACTAACAATCCAACGATAGGCCTGGGTATACATCTCCTCGCAAGGAGTGGTGAATCCTTTGTAGGCTGTTCAAACATCTTTGGGTACTTCGGCTTATACCCAATCATCCTAGGTCCACATCTCCTTGGAGATGCTTGCTTAAAATGTTAAAGTATAAGTCTCCATGACCAAGATGACTTGAACACCGCAAGTCAAAGGAACATCGCACTTAAGCTGCAGTAAGGACTTCATTGACATATCTATATAGATTACCATATGAAGTTTTACAGCTAGTCACTCCAATGAACTAGTTACCTTAACTAGCATCCATGTTTATCTCCGGACATCCCAATGTCACCAGCCAGTGAGAATCAGCTGATTAGAGAATAACCCATGCTAGTCTCAACAGAATTGATAATGTCCGTTTTTATCAATTCATCGACTAGGGATATTTTCAATACTTCACAATTGCACATTTAGAGATAATCACTAGTTGTGATCTCATCACAAATTCTCTTATGCTGTGAATTGTATTGCGGACATTCAGTAGATGAGTTTAAGATCTCAATCAAATACACAAACATGTATACTCAAATAGTGAATTATCATTTATTAAAATGAATGTTTACAATCATAAGGCGATTGCCTTAGGACACTTCTCTCATATCACTAACAGACACATGGTGTGAGTCTTTCAAAGACTTAATGTCCCTCTTCTAAGGAGGAGAGAGACCGCATGGATCAGATCCCTTACACCCTGTTTGGAAACATGTTAAGTAAGGAATTGGAAT